>CAWTZC010001786.1:0-15168 GCA_963919715.1 Microtus obscurus | reverse complement strand
GAAACAATCAATCTGCTAACCAAGCAATCTGTTAGAAAAGAGCAAAAAGCCACTGTTCAGTAACCAGTGTCTATTACATGGTATCTCTCATATTGTGTAATTATGTCTAGAACTATAAAAATTTATAGAATTGTGAATACTGAGACTATTGTTAAGGTTTAGCACTTTGATAGAAGACTGGTCAATACAGAAAAAATGAAAAATAGAAGAAAATTATTAGTTAGCTTTTGAACATATAAAAAGAGTATTCAGTTTGCTCCCACTCATTAATTTTTTATATTTATTATAAATAAGTCAACATTAGATTTTCTAGAAAAACTGCTATTATGTTAGATTGAAGAATTACAGAGATCCTCTGACAGAGTATTTCATTAGGTCTTTGAAAATACTGATAGATCCTAGGCAAGAGAAGTGAAGGGTGAAATGGTTGTTATGTTTCTAAAAGCAATTTGCATGTTGAATATGCTTTTTCATTTTCATGTTTCATAGATACAAAATAGGTATATACCAACTTAGAAAAAATGTAAGTAACAATTATTTGAAAGAAAGATGATTTAAATATATATATATGATCACACATATATGCATGTGTCCTATTGCATATCTAAAATGTGTGAATATAAAAGGTATGTATGTATATATATATATAAACATGTTCAGCTATGAATATATATGTGCATACATACAAATATGATCACACACATATATGAACATGCATATCTTAAAAATAACTTAAAGAGTACAACAGATGAACATTAAAATTATTGGCCATAACTTTGTAAACAATATTGTTTTAAGACACACTATAAATATAATTTTAGGAAATAATTCCATCCCTAATACTAGAAAGGCTCAATAATTGTTGTGTTCATATTTTATTTTATATATTCATAATGCACTATTAAATTCTATGTGTAACATTCTTTAAGCTATTGTAATATTTGGTATCATTTTCCTAGCTTCTCAGTCATCACATGGAATCAAAACAGACTGATCAGCATCATTAAAGCAGGTCTGTTAAAGCATGGTTGCTCCTATACATCAAAAGTAGCTGTAAGATACTTTATTTTCACACAGGTATTATACATCTAAAATACTAGAAGAGACTATTTAAACTGCATTATTTGAGACTTGGTTCTACTTTGGAACAGAGGTCACAAAGGACAGACTGACACAAATGAATGCTCTCTCTTAGTAAAACCTTTTATCATGATTGTCATAACTGAGCTCAGCAATCCAATATCAATAGCCATACTATTATGGATGGAGAAAGCCTGGAGTCCTCAATCCTATGCGAAGAACCACAGACAACTAAGAAATCCTGGGAGTGCAAGAAGGATACCTCAGAAAATCACATCAATTGGCTATCCAATACCAATGGTTAGTTCTGAAATTTTAGTTGCAAGTAACTTTATACAAACAGAATAGTTTGTATATATAAACAATGAAAAAAAGAAAATGAATTTCTTTTCTACCCCTTTTATACAATATAGTCTAAATACAGCTTCCCCTCTCTCTACTTCTCATAGTTCCTCTGCACCCCTTCTCTCATCTGGATCTACTTGCTTTAAGTTTCCCACTAGAAAACAACAGGTTTCTAAGAAATAACAACAAACCATCATGAAATAAATACAGTAAGACAAAACAAAAACCATCACATTAATAGTAAACAAAACAAATCAACAGAAAATTCAAAAATCCCCAAGATAAGGCACAGGTATCAGAGACCCACTCATTGATATATTCAGGAGTCTTCAAAGTACTAAACCGAAAGCTATACTATATGCGGAAAACATAGGATAGACCTATGTAGCCCGCATGCTTGTTGGTTCAAACATGTTTTGTTTAGTTGATTTAGAGGGCTCTGTTCTCCTCTTGAACTTGAAAGTCAATGAGGAACAGTATATGGGAAAATTTGGAGGGAAGAAATAAATGTAGAAATGTTAAAATTACATTATAATCTAAAAGCTAAAAAAATACATAAAACCTCCAAAAGTTCAGGTTGTCCTGAAACTTCTGGAGATGTGAAATAATAAAAAAAATTCAAGAAACACAAACTCTATGTTGTATAATCAGCGTCTTTTCCTTAGATATTTTCTAAATATTTGTAAGGTGCATGTATTTACTTATCTGCAATCATGCTGCTGTAGCAGATGAATGTGTTACCGGATGTCTTCAGAATTTTCTGATTTTTCATCCTTACTCCACCCTTCTCAGTTGGCAGAAAACAGTTAAGTAAAATGTCATCAATTATTTCATTGTTCACCTGTTCTAGGAAAAAATAAAATAAGACCCATAAGTTGAAAAGCAACAAGAGAGTTACTGAAGGGAGCAGGAATTGGGCAATTATTGTCCACCATCTGGCCTGAGTATTGTCTGTTAGATCAGTTTAAGCAACTTGTTTGTGCTTTGAGGTGAATAATTGATGCTCTCTGAAAGTATAATAATGTCATACTCATCTAAGGCTGACAGCCAAAAAACTACTTTTCTTACATGTTTATGTAATTTAGTCTGTTCTTTAAAAGAAAGATGATCAGTAAGAAGTATAATGAGAAAATATACTGATGATTGATTAGTGCAGATAATATATTATTCATGTGTGGCAAATAGAATTTTTCAAAATATAGCAGCTCTAAAGATTTTTATGCAATTTAAAATTACTCTTTTTTAACCACTAAGTCTGAAATAACTGTGACTTTTAGAGTTCAGGTCTGAATATGCTTTGCCATGCTCTACAATCAATATATCTCTACAGGTATTTGTAGTGGTATTTTTTAATCAGTTAATTTAAGTAAATGTTATAATATGTATTTGTACATGAACAACTGTAAACCTGGTTTGTATATTTCAGTCTGATATCTGTGTATATCTAATATGGTGTTCTCTTCTATATGCTTCCTTACTGGGGTTTTCCAACAATTTATATTATATGCTTAAGCTAAAATTTCAGTTAACAATATCACAGAAAAAAAATCTGCTGATGTCCAATGAAATTATTATGCATGGTGCCAACAATGGTACTGTCCTGCCAGACCATTTTCACTGATATTCAGTCTAACTCCTCTCCAGTTTCCAAATTTATTACTTATTTTCTTTGTGGAATGTCATCAGTGCTAGTGAGAAATTTAGATATTTTAAAAAAGAAACCATACACTCATTATTTTGTTTCTCACATTGCTATTCTGTTTCCTCACTGCTCTCCTCTAGGGGAATTTCACGATAGAGCAGGTGTATTACAGTCACAGCTGATGTTTCTCTCCTTGAGTTGTTGCTCTTGGCACATTTGCACTTTATTTCAATTTGGGCAGCAATCGATGTATTTTGTTTAGAATTCTCTTTACATTAATGCACTCACATTCCATTAAGTTTCAAAGTGAATGTAAATTCTACAAAAAAGCCCGGGATAAAACCGGTCTCGCTGAACATAGCGGACAAGGAGGACTACTGAGAACTCAAGAACAATGGCAATGGGTTTTTGATCCTCCTGCACGTATTGGCTTTGTGGGAGCCTAGGCAGTTTGGATGCTCACCTTACTAGACCTGGATGGAGGTGGGTGGTCCTTGGACTTCCCACAGGGCAGGGAACTCTGATTGCTCTTTGGGCTGATGAGGGAGGGGACTTGATTGTGGGAGGGAAAGGGAAATGGGAGGCGGTGGCGGGGAAGAGACAGAAATCTTTAATAAATAAATTAATTAATTAAAAAAATAAAAAATAAAGATAATATCTCATCCTTGGAAATTAAAAAAAGTTATTTCACTCATATGATCATTTCATAATCTTTCTTTTATTGCAGGTCATTTCTTATGACACACTGAGTAAAATGGATCGAGGCAATCAGTCTGTGGTGTCAGAATTTATACTTTGGGGACTTTCACAGTCACAGATTGTCCAGGCTTTACTCTTTGTGGTGTTCTTGACACTTTATCTCTTTATTGTTTTTGGAAATACTGTTATCATGGTCTTAATCACCACTGACCGCCATCTCCATTCTCCCATGTATTTCTTGTTGGCTAACCTGTCCTTTATTGACACGTGTCTTTCCTCAAATACCACTCCTAAGATGATATCAGACTTTCTCAGAGAAAACAAGACCATTTCCTTTTCAGGCTGCATGTCCCAGATTTTTTTTGCCCATTGCATTGCTGGAGGAGAGATGATGCTGTTAGTGGCAATGGCCTATGACCGCTATGTGGCCATCTGCAAGCCACTCCATTATTTCACCATTATGAACCTGAAAAGATGCTCTGGACTGGTGTTGGTTTCATGGACTACTGGTTTTATTCATGCCATGAGTCACCTGTTAGTGATTGTGGAGTTGCCTTTTTGTGGCCCCAAGGAAATAGATAGTTTTCTCTGTGACATGCCATTGGTGATCAAGCTAGCTTGCATGGATTCCCATGATCTGGATATTCTAATGAATGCTGACTGTGGGGTTGTAGCTATAGCCTGTTTCATTCTCTTGCTCATTTCCTACACATATATCATCATCACTATTTGCCAGAGCTCCAAAGCTGGTGCATCTAAGGCTCTGTCCACGTGCAGTGCCCATATCACAGTGGTGATGATCTTCTTTGTGCCTTGTCTTTTCATCTATGTATGTCCACTCGATATTATCTGGTTGGATAAATTTCTTGCTGTATTTTACTCTGTTTTTACCCCTCTCCTCAACCCAACTATTTATACACTGAGAAATAAAGAGATGAAAAATGCTATGAAAAGGTTCATAAACAACCACCTTGGTCCCAAAGGAAATCTCTAAACCCAGAATGTAAACTAATTACTTCAAATAATGAGAGTAACTGTATGAAATAGACTGTAAATCAGCAAATAAAAGTATGTATTAATTTTCCTATATTGATATAATTTAACATGTTAAAGAGAAATGATAATTTACTGACCAACCATGAAAACATTGTAAATCTTTCATCTTAAATCTGAAAACTAATGCTCTTTGTATGTCGGACTGTCGTTGAACTACTCTTCTATGGCTTTAATAAAATTTAACTTAACATTTATTGAGCAAACTCATATGTTTATCTCTGTGGATTATGTCTTATTAAATTTTACCTGAGTATAGCTCTGTATAACACCCATGCTCCTATTGGACAATGTTTTTGTCAATTGACCAAAGTTCTCACACTTGCTTTATAACTACCATGTAGTAAAACAATAATCTTTTTGACAGGATAAAGTAAGGAGAGAAGAACACTCATTACTTCACAAAATGACAGTCGATTATACTTAGTGTTTTTACCTTAAATTAGATTCATAAAGTGCAATAAAACATTACTTGGCAATGTGGGTCCTGCAGCAGGATATTATGAAATGACACAACCAGGTCTCTTATTAGGTCTGGTATGGAGGTAGGACTCCTGGGTTAGTATGACTTGGGTGAAGCCCGAAGAAGTGTAAGAGCCAGATCTCTTATTTTAGTTTATATTTGTAGTTTAATAAATAAGCTTTCCTGAAGATTAGTCAGTCTCATTCAGAAGATTTCAGGAGGCAGGATCACTGTTTCAGAATGGCATACAGGTAAGAGCCAATGACTCACTGTTTTACTTTTCTAACCTTTAGGATGAACCCTAATATCCATCTATTTGCTCTTATAAATCCTGCCTCTAGGAATCTTTAGAATGATACTGTGTTTGAGAGCTCTCTACTCCTGCCTTATATTCCTCTCTAGGGCTGGGATTAATGGTATGTACCATCATTGCCTGGTTTCTATGGCAAATTAATGTGGTTACTGGTATTAAATCTGTGTGTCACCACACCTCATCTGTAAACTGATCAAGGCAGCTGTTTTATTCTCTGATTTTCAGGCAAGCTTTATTTATTAAAATACAAATGAAATCAAAACATTTGCTCACTTTGTGGGCACGTGAGCTAGAGCATGGCAGAGCATGGCAGAGAAAAGATTCCTCATTTTTAGAATAGTTAACAATACTAGACATGCCAAAATTGCTTACAGGGGAGGACTAAAGTATTCTTATTACATACATTGACTGGTAACATAAAAAGCAAATCACAGAGATGTTCATTATCTTTATTATGTATATTCTTCATAGAGAACACATGTATTAAAATTGTTCTTATTCTTATTTATTTACCAGTTATATTTTAATAAATGGGGTAATAATGAGCTAGAAATAATTAAGATTCAAATAAGCCAATGGACCAAATTCTGGTAGATAAATCAATGAAATAGAATGAGAAATCAATGAAATAGAAAATAGACTAATAGGTGAATCATGTTTTAGGGATTTCCAGAGATAGACACAATGTGTGGGGAGTATGAATTTATTTTGAAGAACTGGCTTCAAAAGGACATATATAAAGGTTGTTAATTACATGTTTGAGAGGTTATGTTGGTTGAGTAGCCAGAGATGCACTGACATAGTTGATATTTGGAGCTGATGAGTTTCAAGGGTATGTAGAGGGAGAATTTAACCTATTTTCTCTTAATACTTTAAGTTGACTGAAGAAAGATAACTACAGATTGAACTACAGATAACAATTAACTTCATTAAAAACCTAGTGACATAATTTATAATTTTATCTAAGAAAAATTTCACAAACACAACTATGGTAGAATTTGGCAAATAGCTCATTATTGGAGTTGGCAATATCTACACATAAAATTAATGATTATTATAAGTAAATTAACACTGGAATCTTTGCAGTGTTTTGATTATATTTTTAAAATGTCAATTACTCTGATCAGTGAAATAGAAAATAATGAAGTAATTAGGTGATGATATACCAGTGTTTTTAATAAACTATAGATTATAACAAAATATAGAAATTTTTACACATGTGTGATTATCAGCTTAGAGGAAATACATCAAGTTGCCTAAATTATTATACCTTTCCATTAGGATTCATTTCTTATATTTCTATTCATTGTACTTGAAGTCTTAGACAAAGTACAAATTCAAAAAAGCATATAAGAATTAAAAATTGTAGAACTCTTTAAATTGGAAGATAGAATAAATATTTGTTCAGAAAATACTAAGGAATCCAAACAGTAATTAATTGATACCATGAATGAATGCAGCAAGATTGTAGAATATGACAATTTAAAATTGTATATACTCTTTTGCTCATACTATCTCTCCTGCCTCTCTTCTACAGGACTCTGGGAACTTGGCCCAGTGCTTAGCTGTGGATCTCTGCATCTGCTTCCATTAGTTACTGGGTGAAAGTTCTGTAATGACAATTAAAGTAGTGATCAATCTGATTACAGGGAAGACCAGTTAAGGTACCCTCTCCATTACTGCATGTGTCCTTGTGGATTCCTGATAATTTCCCTAGTGTTAGTTTTCTTGCTAAACCATCAAAGCTCTTTCAATCAAAATATCTCTTTTCTGGATCTCCTGTAGTGAGAATGGCAGCGGGCTTTGTCCTGCCACCTGGCTAGCTTTACCCAAAATAATTACACAGAAACTGTATTCTTTTAAACACTGCTTGGCCCATTAGCTCTAGCCTCTTACTGGCTAGCTCTCACATCTATGTTAACCCATTTTTAATAATCTGTGTACCACCACGAGGTGGTAGCTTACCAGTAAGATCCTAACCTGTGTCTGCCTCAGAGAGGAGAATCATGATGACTGCCTGACTCGGCTTCTTTTTCCCAGCATTCTGTTCTGTCTACTCCACCAAGCAGGTTCTTTATTAATTAACCAATGAAATCAACACAATCCCCATCAAAATCCCAACACAATTATTCATAGATACTGAAAGAACAATAATCAAATTCACATGGAAAAACAAAAAACCCAGGATTGTCAAAATAGACCTATATAATAAAGGAACTCTCAGATGGATCACCATCTCTGACATCAAGCTTTATTACAGACCTACAGATATAAAAACAACTTGATATTGGCATAAAAACAGAGACATTGACCAGTGGAATCAAATTGAAGACAGATATTAATCCACACACCTATGAATAAGCTAAAATTATACAATGGAAAACGAAAGCATCTTCAACAAATGGTGCTGGAATAACTGGATGTCAACATGTAAAAGAATGAATATAGATCCATATCTATCACCATGCACAAAAATCAAGTCCAAATGGATTAAAGGCCTCAACATAAATCTGACCACACTGAACTTGATGAAAGAGAAAGTAGGAATTAGTCTTCAATGCATGGGCACAGGACACTACTTCCTAAATGTAACACCATAGCACAGACACTGTGAGCAACAATGAATAAATGAGACCTCTTGAAACTAAAATCTCTGTAAAGCAAAAGACACAATCAATAAGACAAAAAGGCAGCCTACTGAATGGGAAAACATTTTCCCCAATCCTACATCAGACAAAGGACTGATCTCCAAAATACATAAAGTCAAGAAATTAGAGATCAAAATTCTAAATAATGCAATTAAGAAATGGGGTATTGAATTAAACAGAATTCTCAACAGAAGAATCTCAAATGTTCAAAAGATACTTAAGGAAATGTTCAATAACCTTAATTATCAGGGAAATGCAAATCAAAAACAACTCTGACATACCATCTTATACCTGTTAGAATGGCTAAAATAAAAAACAACAATGATACCTTATGCTGGAGATAATGTGGTGTAAGGTGAACATTCATCCATTGCTGGTGGAAATGCAAACTTGTACAACCACTTTGGAAATCAGTATGGCGGTTTCTCAGAAAATTAGGAATCAACCTACCTCAGGATCCAGCAATACCACTCTTGGGCATACACCCAAAAGATGCTCAATCATACTACAAAACATTTGTTCAATTATGTTCATAACAGCATTATTTGCAATAGCCAAAACCTGGAAACAACCTAGATGCCTCTCAACTGAAGAATGGATAAAGAAAATGTGGCGCATTTACACATTAGAATACTACTCAGAGGTAAAAAACAATGACATCGCTGTTTGGGCGCTGGGACAGGGTCCGAATTGGGAGGGCATTCGGGAGGGTGGTGGCTCCTTTGTCTAGGTGGCCGGCCTGCACCAAGCGGGGCCGGCCCTTTGTTCGCGGGAGGCCCAGGCAGCAGGGAGATCAGATCCGGGTGCCAGGAGGGACATCGCTGGGGTGAGTGAGTTTCTGGCCACGGCGCAGCCCGGGACAGGGGCTCGACGTTCCCCACCCCTCCTGCACTTCCTGGTCAGTCTGCGGGAGCTGTACTGCTTGATACCTCCTCTCCATTCCTGTCCCACCCAGCTTGCATCCAAGGCCCTCCCCACTACCTCTGACCCCCCTCCCCTCTTTGAACCACACAACAGCTCCCAGCTCAGCCTGTTTGGGCGCTGGGACAGGGTCCAAATTGGGAGGGCATTCGGGAGGGTGGTGGCTCCTTTGTCTAGGTGGCCTGCCTGCACCAAGCGGGGTCGGCCCTTTGTTCGCGAGACACCCTAGCAGCAGGGAGACCAGATCCGGGTGCCAGGAGAGACATCACTGGGGGTGGTGCTGAGGAGTCCCATCTGGATGGTTGTCAATGTTTGGGTACTGAGGAGTTCAAGCTCAGCAGGACGGTCCCTGCTTCTACTCTGAAGAGACACACCCAGAGACTCAGGCACAGCAAAGACAGGACCAAGACACCAGGCCTCTCTTGGCTTCATTTGAAAGAGGAGATGGGAAGGTGCCAATGCAAGAATTCCTCCAACAACCTGAAAGGCAACATGACATCACCAGAACCCAGGGATCCCGAAATAAGAAGACTTGTACACCCTACTCCAGAAGAAGTAGAAGAAATCGACTCAAAACTGAATTATTTGAAAATAATAGAAGATCTTAAACAGGAGGTGAAAAACTGCCATAAACTATTAGAGATTACAAACAAAAAAGTAGAGAAAATGAATAAATCGCTCAAATATACCCAAGAAAACCAAGAGAAACAAGAAAATGCAATCAAACAGGTAAGGGAAATGGTTCAAGACCTGAAGAATGAAATGGAAGTAATGAAGAAAACTCAAACCGAGGGAAGGTTGGAGATGGAAAATCTGGGTAAACGAACAGGAACTACAGAGACAAGTACTACCAACAGATTACAAGAGTTAGAAGAAAGAATGTCAGACACTGGAAGATACCATAGAGAAAATTAACACACTGATCAAAGAAAACAGCAAAACCAACAAATTCTCATCACAAAACATTCAGGAAATATGGGACACAATAAAAAAGACCAAACTGTAAGAATAAGTTGGGATAGAAGAAGGAGAAGAAGGATACAGCTCAATGGTTCAGAAGATATATTTAATAAAATTATAGAAGAAAACTTTCCCAACCTAAAGAAAGATATTCCTTTGAAGGTTCAAAAGGCATACAGAACACCGAATAGACTGGACCAAAAAAAAACCATCTGCTACGCCATATAATAATCAGAACACAAAACATACAGAATAAAGAAAGAATATTAAGAGCTGCAAAGGAAAAAGGTCAAGTTACTTATAAAGGTAAACCTATCAGACTTACACCTGACTACTCTATGAAAACCACGAAGCCAGAAGGTCCTGGATAGATATACTGCAGAAGCTAAGAGAACAAGTGGATGCAAGCCCAGACTACTATACACAGCCAAGCTTTCATTCACTATAGATGGAGAAAACAAAATTTTCCAGGATAAAAACAAATTTAAACAATACGTAGCCACAAATCCAGCCTTACAGAAAGTAATAGAAGGAAAATCACAAACCAAGGAGACCAACAATGACCACAATAACTCAAACATCTAGTCACCCCTTCACCAGCACAACTAAAAGAAGGCAAAACAGACAAACTCTATGACTAAAAAAAGTGACCAGAGTTAGCAACCACTGGTCATTAATATCCCTTAATGTCAATGGACTCAACTCACCTATAAAAAAGGCACAGGCTAAGAGTTGGATACGCAAACAGGATCCAACATTCTGCTGTTTACAAGAAACACACCTCAACCACAAAGACAGGCACCTACTTAGAGTAAAGGGATGGGGGTTTGATCAAGCAAATGGACCTAAGAAACAAGCAGGTGTGGCCATACTAATTTCTAACAAAGTTGACTTCAAACTTAAATCAATCAGAAGAGATGGAGAGGTATATTTTATACTCATACCAGGAACATTGATCAGGATGAGGTCTCAATCCTGAATATCTATGCCCCCCCCCCAATATAAAAGCACCCACATATGTAAAAGAAACACTACTAAAACTCAAGGCGGGCCATCAAACCGCACACACTAATAGTAGGAGATCTCAACACTCCTCTTTCACCAATGGACAGGTCAAATCAGACAGAAACCTAACAGAGAAATAAGAGAATTAATGGAGGTAGCTGAATCAAATGGACTTAACAGACATCTATAGAACATTCCACCCAAATAGGAAAGAATATACCTTCTTCTCTGCAGCTCATGGAACCTTCTCGAAAATTGACCACATCCTCGTAACAAAGCAAACTTTCACAGTTACAAAAAAATATCCATAACCACCTGTGTCTTATCAGATCAACACGAACTAAAGTTAGAATTCAACAACATGGCTACCCCCAGAAAGCCTACAAACTCATGGAAACTGAATAGTCAACTATTGACCCACACCTGGATCAAAGAAGAAATAAAGAAAGAAATTAAAGTCTTCCTTGAATACAATGAAAATAAAGAATCAACATACTCAAACTTATGGGACACTTTGAAAGCAGTCCCTATGGGAAAGTTCATAGCCCTTAGTGTCCACTTAAAGAAAACAGAGAAAGCATACATTGGAGACTTAACAGCCCATCTCGAAAGCTCTAGAAAAAAGAAGCCAGACTCACCTAGGAGGAGTAGAAGACTGGAAATAGTCAAACTGAGGGCTGAAATCAACAAAATAGAAACACAGAAAACAATCCAAAGAATCAATGAAACAAAAAGCTGGTTCCTGGAAAAAATCAACAAAATTGATAAACCCCTATGCAAACTAATCAAACGGCAGAGAGAGAATTTGCAAATTAATAAGATCAGAAATGAAAAGGGGGACATAACCACAGACAGAGAGGAAATTCAGAGAATCATTAGATCTTACTACAAAAGCCTGTATGCCACAAAACTGGATAATGTAAAAGAAATGGACACTTTTTTAGATAAATACCATATACCAAAGTTAAATCAGGACCAGGTGAACAATCTAAATAGACCTGTCAGTCGCAAGAATTGGAAGCTGTTATCAAAAACCTCCCCACCAAAAAAAGCCCAGGACCAGATGGTTTCAATGCGAATTCTACCAGAATTTCCAAGAAGACCTAATACCTATACTCCTTAAGGTATTTCACAATATAGAAACAGAAGAGTCATTGCCAAATTCCCTTTTATGAAGCTACCGTCACTCTGACACCAAAACCACACAAAGACTCAACCAAGAAAGAGAATTACAGGCCAATCTCACTCATGAACATCGACGCAAAAATCCTCAACAAAAATACTGGCAAACACGTATCCAACAACACATTAGAAAAATTATCCATTATGATCAAATAGGCTTCATCCCAGAGATGCAAGGCTGGTTCAACATACGAAAATCTATCAATGTAATCCATCATATAAATAAACTGAAAGAAAAAAAAACATATGATCATTTCATTAGATGCTGAAAAAGCTTTTGACAAAATTCAACATCCCTTTATGATAAAAGTCTTGGAGAGATTAGGGATACAAGGGTCATACCTAAATATAATAAAAGCTATTTACAGCAAACCGACAGCTAACATCAAACTAAACGGAGAGAAACTCAAAGCCATCCCACTTAAATCAGGAACACGACAAGGCTGTCCACTCTCTCCATACCTCTTCAATACAGTGCTTGAAGTTTTAGCAATAGCAATAAGACAACATAAGGGGATCAAGGGCATTCGAATTGGAAAGGAAGAAGTTAAACTTTCGTTATTTGCAGATGATATGATAGTGTACATAAGCGACCCCAAAAACTCCACCAAAGAACTCCTACAGCTGATAAACGCCTTTAGTAATGTGGCCGGATACAAGATCAACTCCAAAAAATCAGTCGCCCTCCTATAAACAAAGGATATGGAAGCAGAGAGAGAAATCAGAGAAGCATCACCTTTCACGATAGCCACAAACAGCATAAAATATCTCTGGGTAACTCTAACCAAAGAAGTGAAGGATCTATTTGACAAGAACTTTAAGGCATTGAAGAAAGAAATTGAAGAGGATACCAGAAAATGGAAGGATCTCCCTTGCTCGTGGATTGGGAGGATCAACATAGTAAAAATGGCAATCCTACCAAAGGCAATTTATAGATTCAATGCAATCCCCATCAAGATCCCATTAAAATTCTTCACTGATCTTGAAAGGACAATAATCAACTTTATATGGAATAACAAAAAACCCCGGATAGCCAAAACAATCTTATACAATAAAGGTACTTCTGGAGGCATTACCATCCCTGACTTTAAACTCTATTACAGAGCTACAGTAATGAAAACAGTGTGGTATTGGCATAAAAAACTAGAGAAGTTGACCAATGGAATCGTGAGAAGACCCGGATCTTAACCCACAAACCTATGAACACCTCATTTCGATAAAGGTGCTAAAAGTATACAATGGAAGAAGAAAGCATCTTCAACAAATGGTGCTGGCACAACTGGATGTCAACCTGTAGAAGAATGAAAATAGACCCATACCTATCACCATGCACAAAACTCAAGTCCAAATGGATCAAAGACCTCAATATCAATCTGAACACACTGAACCTGATAGAAGAGAAAGTGGGAAGTACCCTACAACAGATGGGCACAGGCGATCGCTTCCTAGGTATAACCCCAGCAGCACAGTCTTTAAGGGCAACATTGAATAAATGGGACCTACTGAAACTGAGAAGCTTCTGTAAAGCAAAAGACACTGTCACTAAGACAAAAAGGGAACCCACTGACTGGGAGAAGATCTTCACCAACCCCGCAACAGACAAAGGTCTGATCTCCAAAATATATTAAGAACTCAAGAAACTAGATTTTAAAATGCTAATTAACCCAGTTAAAAAATGGGGCACTGATCTGAAGAGAGAATTCTCAACAGAAGAAGTTCAAATGGCCAAAAGGCACTTAAGGTCATGCTCAGCCTCCTTAGCGATCAGGGAAATGCAAATCAAAACAACATTGAGATATCACCTTACACCTGTCAGAATGGCTAAAATCAAAAACACCAATGATAGCCTTTGCTGGAGAGGCTGTGGAGAAAGGGGTACCCTCATCCATTGCTGGTGGGAATGCAAACTTGTGCAACCACTTTGGAAAGCAGTGTGGCGGTTTCTCAGGAAAATTGGGATCAACCTACCCATGGACCCAGCAATGCCACTCTTGGGAATATACCCACGAGATGCCCGATCATATGACAAGGACATTTGTTCAACTATGTTCATAGCAGCATTATTTGTAATAGCCAGAACCTGGAAACAACCTAGATGCCCTTCAATGGAAGAATAGATGAAGAAAGTGTGGAGTATATACACATTAGAATACTACTCAGGGGTAAAAAACAATGACTTCACGAATTTTGCATGCAAATGGATGGAAATAGAAAACACTATCCTGAGTGAGGTAACCCAGACCCAAAAGGATGAACATGGGATGTACTCACTCATAATCGGTTTCTAGAAATAAATAAAGAAACTTCATCTGGCGATGGATGGAGATAGAGACAGAGACCCACACTGGAACACTGGACTGAGCTCCCAATGTCCCAATGAGGAGCAGAAGGAGAGAGAATATGAGCAAAGAAGTCAGGACCACAAGGGGTGCGCCCACCCGTGGAGACAGTATGTCTGATTCTTTGGGAGCGCACCAAGGCCAGCTGGAATGTGACTGAAAAAGCATGGGATAAAACCGGACTCTCTAAATTTGGCGGACAATAAGGGCTGCTGAGAAGCCAAGGACCATGGCACCGGGTTTTGATCCTGCTTCATGTTCTGGCTTTGTGGGAGCCTACCCAGTTTGGATGTTCTCCTTCCTAGACCAGGATGAGGGGGAGGACTTTAGGACTTTCCACAGGGCAGGGAACCCTGACTGCTCTTCAGGCTGGAGAGGGAGGGGGGAGGAGTGGGGGAGGGGAGGAGGAGAGGGAGGAGTGGGAGGGAAATGAGAGGCAGGGAGGAGGCTGAAATTTCTTTTTTTTTCCAATAAAAAAAGAAAAAGAAAAAAAAAACAATGACATCTTGAATTTTGCA
>CAWTZC010001784.1:0-13119 GCA_963919715.1 Microtus obscurus | reverse complement strand
AAAATCAATAAAACTTGTGTGACAACTTTTAAAGGTTTTTGCTTTGTTTCTGGTGTTACTATAGTAACTGAGCTTTTTTGTATTTAATATTTTTGAGATATTGAGTCATTATATGCCCTAGTTGAGCAATGAAGTTCAGATTGTCTTGACTTAGAATGCTGAGAGCTTGTATGATAGCCACATACCATGATGTAAGGCTAGGGATTTGACTTAATTAAAAAATACTATAGAACATATCTGTGTAATAGCCAAACATATACACATGTAAGCACATAAAATCTCCACCTCAAATGACGTTTCAATATACTGTACATTGTAAGTCATTCTAGCCATTCTAATTAGCAGAGCCACAACTAAAGATTGGTACTTGTTTATGGGGACAGTGTCTTAAGAATTGCTTTTCTTCCTCTACTACATAGCTATAATAATGAAAATATCCTGGTATTGGCATAAAAGCAGAAAGGAGGACTAATGAATCAAATCAAAAACCAAGATATCAATCCACACACCTATGAACACCTGACAAACAAGCAAAATTATAAAATGGAAAAAAGAAAGTATATTCAACACAGATGGTTCTGGCATAACTGATTATCAACATGTAGAAGAAACGAAAATAGATTCATTCTATCATGTCCAAAACTCAAGTCCAAATGAATCAAACTCTCAACATAATCAAAGACCTCAAATATAAAACCAACAACTCTGAACCCTCATAGAAGAGAAAGTGGGAAATACATTTTAACCTTATTAGCACAGGAGACCACTTTCTAAATATAACCCCAGTAGCACAAACACTGAGAGTAAATATTAATAAATGTTACCTCCTAAAACTGAGAAACTTATGTATAGGAAAGGACATGATCAATGAGACAAAATGGCAGTCTACAGAAATGGGAAGAATCTTCACCAACCCCACATCAGACAGAGGGTTTACCTACAAAATATACAAAGAACTCAAAAAAAACTGGTCATCAAAAGAAAAAAATACAATAAAAATGGGGTACAGGCATAAACAGAGAACTCTCACAGAGAACTCTAAAATGACTGAAAGACACTTAAGAAAATACTCAACATTCTTAACCGCCATCTTACACTTGTCAGAATGGCCAAGATCAAAAACACTAATGACAGGTTATGCGGGAGAATAAGTGGGATGAAGGGTACCTTCTCTATTGCTGGTGGGTATGCAAACTGGGACAGCTGTTTTGGAAATCAGTATGGTGATTTCTCAGAAAATTGGGGAACAACCTACCTCAAGAATCAATATCACTTTTGGGTGTATACCCAAAGGATGTTCAATTCATAAATACACAAGAGTGAATAGCTCATCTATGTTCATAGCAGCATTGTTTGTCATATGTGCAGAACCTGAGGCAACCTAAATGCTCCTTGACTTAAGAATGAATAAAGAAAATGTGGTGCATTTACAATAATGGAGTCACTGTTAGTGGGAAAATCTTAAAATTTGCAGGCAAATGGATGAATCTAGAAAACATCATATGGAATGAAGTAACAAAGAGACAGAGAGACAACATATTATATACACACTCATTAGTGTCTTTAGACATAAAGCAAAGAAAAACAACCTTCAATTCACAACTTCAGAGAACCCAGACAACAAAGAGAAACTTAAGAGAGATATACATGGATATAATCTTCGGGGGTAGTAGAAAAAGACAAGATTTCCTGAGTAACTGGGAGTGTGTGGATCATGGGAAAAGGGTAGAAGAGTAGGAGGGAGGAGAAAAATATATAGCTCAATAAGAACAATTATAAATATATAAATAAATGGTATGCTCATGCTACGCACTGCACGGATAGACTTAAAATATTACGCAGATCGAAAGAAGTCAGCCACAAAGTGTTATAATGAGCTTGCTTGTTGTTTCTGGCTCTCAGCAGCTCAAACCAAAATAATCACACAGAAACTACAGTATTTAAAACATTGCTTGTCCCACTAGCTCTATCTTTTTATTTGCAAACATTTATATCTCACTTAGCCCATCTCCATTCACCTTTGAATAGCCACGAGGCTGCGTTTTACCAACCAAAGTTCTGCACCTGTCCTTCTGTGGCTACATGGCTTCTTTTTACTCTGCTTCCTTTTCCTTGCTCCTCTAAGTTCTTTCCTATTAATAGGCTAAGAGAGCTTTTTTATTCAAGCACCAATGGTATTTAGAGCATACAGAGGGAATCCAGCATCAACAAAGGGGGATTCAGCTTAATGAACTGTCCATCATAGGTAAATGCACAATGACAAAAGTACATCAGTGATTGCGAGAAATGGGGAAAAGGGAAATTTGCGAAATTCCTGATAAAAAGTATGAGTTTCTTTCTTTGACAAAATAAAACTTTTGTCATAGTGAAAATAACAGTTGCTTTTTTCTAACATGAGAAACACTCCAATATAGTATTTACCAGAGCTAACTTTTTGGCACATTCAGTATTCAAAGCACTTATCTGATATAATTTTTACTTTTTAAACTAAAGCCCATGATTTTTTTCTCCCAATTCTGTAGTCTTGGAGAAAATATTTCAAAAATGATTATATGTTTATATGAACATATTAGTTAATAAGTGGAAGAGTACTCTTTAAAGCAGCAATCTGTGTTGATTGGAATGGATTGGAGCACAAGTCCGTGCTAGGGACCCAATGCTGTGGGTGGGTGCTTTTGTTCTTTACCCAGCTTTGCAAAGCTAGTCCCCAAATAGTATTTAAGATTGGTTGTGAGTTGACACTCTTATCTGGTGGCACAGATATAAAATAAGGTCCCTCTTGTCTTCTCCTCTGGTTATCAAATGACTTTCCCACTATGAAAGGAGGAGTCTGTATTCAAAGACTACAGAGTTCAGATAGATTCTCTCTTGCAAGGATACTTTCTCTGTGTTAATGAACTAATAGCCAGAGCTCACGAGTGAAAAGCCCGGCTTCCTCCAAGAAAAAGAAATGAAATTATTTAATTTGCCTCTAATATAGTTGCTAATTATAACACGTTGTTTATGTTGCCTAACGTGGCATATAAATTTTATCTAATTTATCCTCATGTGCTTCTAAAATGATTAACATTGTCTTTTTTTTTCCCAAAATGAAGATGCAGAGCTATTGGCTGAAAAATCAGAAGGAAGCAGGCTCCCAGAGTCGGACTTTTACTCAGCCTGAGGTTGCAGTCCGCGGATGTGTTGTCTTAGGCAAATGTGACTTTACACTTACAGAAATTCATCTTTTGGAGATAATTTCCTTTTCCAATAATGCAATTGCTCCATTTTTCACCAATTCCCTGCCTGCTTGATATACTCTTTAGGTGTGCTCAGACTGATCCTAGATTCGGTATTCTAGGGGAAAGGGTGTCCCCTTGCTGTACCAACAACACTCTATTCCCGTGTCACTCCTGCCTGTCTTTATCATACACTCCTAAGTCCTGTCTGCCTCTCAACCACTTGTGTCTGTTGGGGAGATTGACTGAGCTGTCCACGATGGCTTGCAATTGCACTGTTTTAATCATATCTGCTTTCACAGTCATCGTATCTTTTATGAACTGAAATCTATTTTTATACTAATTCTGGCTTTTCTATTATGTAAAATGGTCCAGGTAGGATAAGTAAAATAATATCCAAAGATCTAATGATAAAGCTATGTTAGCTCAGTGGTGAAAGAGCGATTCTTAAACACAGTGTTAACTTATTTCTACAAACATGAGAATCACATTAAAAGATTTTCACTATGAGTTAATATTGAACAAAAAAATGAGTATATGTGATAGGTAGCCAGCATCCACAATATATAAGAAGCCCATACAATAACAATAAAACAAAAGTATTAAAAGTGAGTAAATTACCCCAATAAATATTTTTCTAGTGAATCTATAAGAATGGTCAGCCATTGCATGGAGGATTTAAATCCAGAAAGTGTTTGGGTAGCAAGGGAATGAAGAAATGGCCAATACAGATATGTATAATAGAGCTTGGAATTGGGTGGAGTCTACTGGGCTCCTGTAATGAGGCTACAACAAACCAGAAGCTCAGAGTCTTTGTTATGTACAGTTGAACAGAGATGCAGGGTTATTGCATAGAACTAAATATTGGGGTGTTTATGGTTGACAGTGAATGAAGAAGGAGGCAGGTTTAGCTTATCTTTTCTTTTTTTCTTTTTGATTTTCTTGAAGATTTTTTTAAATTTCCAATCTTCCTCCCCGCCTCCCTTTTCCCTTTCCCTCTCCCCACTCCCACATCCCTTTCCCTTCCCCTCCCTCTCCAGTCCCTATAGCAGCAGTCAGGGTTCCTGCCCTGTGGGCAGTCCAAAGTCCTCCCCTCCGGTCCAGGTCTTGTTGCTGAGCATCCAAACAGGCTAGGCTCCCCATGAAGCCAGTACATGGGTAGGATCTCAAACTCAGTGCCATTGTCCTTGGCTTCAAGGAGCCCTCATTGTTCAGAGAGAGTCCGGTTTTATCCCATGCATTTTCAGTACCCAGTCCAGCTGAACTTGGTGAGCTCCCAATAGATCAGTTCCACTGTCACAGTGGGTGGGTACCCTCCTCGCAGTCTTGACTTCCTTGCTCATGTTCTCCTTCCTTCTGCTCCTCATTTGGACCTTGGGAGCCCAGTCCAGTGCTGTGCAATGTGGGTATCTGTCTCTATCTCCGTCCCATCGCCAGAGAAGTTTCTAAGTGGTGATATGCTAGATATATATTAGTATGGCTATAGGATCGCCATTTCTAGGCTCTCCTCATCTGCCCAAGGATCTAGTTGGGGACATCTCTCTGACCTTTCAACCCCTCTAGAGTCAAGGCTCTTGCCAACCCTAAAATGGCTTCCTTAATTAAGATATATACTTCCCTGCTCCCATATCCATCCTTCGTTTTCTAAGAGAAGTAACGCGTAGAGGAAACATTTGGTGGCCATAAATTTGAGGAAGGGGCAGGAAGAAAACAAGGTGGACATTTTCTGTACACATTATCAACATTCACACCAACCAGAGGTAGCCTTTATATCACTCTGAGCTTCACCTGGGAAAAGGCTTTGCCAATTTCCTATGGTTCTGAGGCTTTTGTCCTTGACATAGGTGGCCTGTGTCAACAAAATGCATTCCTTTCGGTCTTCTTAGACTCAGGGATCATTCTGTGCCACATACTCTTGTTTTTCCATAAAAATGGAATACTGTATATTACAATACATTTCCTGATACATTTTCCAGAAAATTAAAATAAGCTTGTAGAACAGATTTGTTGCTCTGTGTTTGTGGTAAACAACATATTCAAAATGCTCTGTGAAATGGAAATTTTCTATATTTTGTCAAATTACAAGACAACATATAATTGTAATTAATAGAGATTGTATTGATAAATACAATAATAAATAAATCAGGGTAGATATTATGATTCTAATGATGTATAAGAAGAAAAAGTAAATATAGTATACATTGGAATTGACTTATCCACCATAAATGTGTTGATTTGTAGCAAGTAATTTGTTTAATACTGACAGAGTATTTTTCACTTTGTTGAATGTAATAGCTAGCAAAACATAAAAGAAAATATATACCTTTGATCCCAACACGCGAGAACAGAAGCCAGGAGTGTTGTGAGTTTGAGGCCAGCCAGGCTTATATAGTGAGAATCTGTTTCCAAAACAAAACAAAACATGTTATGGCTATGTAACTGACTATTTTAATGTTTGGCCTATATTGATAGCTTTTGCATCAATTTCTTAAGACTAAATATTAAAACCAAACCAAACCAATCAATAAATGACTAATAAATGAGCTGTGAGACATTTGTTATTTCCCATTTAATTCAGCAAAGGTGAATTTCATGATGTCAGGGTGACCTGCTACATATCATTTATACCTTATAGTCAGAGTAGACATACTGTATAATCTATTGAAAGAGCTATTAATCATAATAATATGTGAAATTAAGAGGGGAAGTGTGAGTATTCCCTGAGAGATTTTTAGGGGGTGGCTGTGGGAAAGAAGATGAAAATGAATTAGATCAAAATGTATTGAGTACATATACAATTTTTAAAGAATAATAAAAGCTATGATAAAATATCTGTAAAATTTTAAATAATCGTTAAAACTCCTTTATTTTTAATTTTCAGACAAGTTCAGCATCTTTGACGACATTTTTTTCCTAGTCCATTTATTAAAAACTTCTAATTAGCCTATACTCCTGGGCATTTTTGAATCTTCAAAATACCTCTTGTTGAGTTTTGCTGAAGGTGGTAATCCTTCCCACCTGGTCTCTGTGGGGTTTCCTAGAGTGGCCTAAATTGCATGCTTTGAAATTCCTCTAGGGATGTGTAGGTAGTTTAGGTCCATAATTGTTGTTAATGTGTTGTTTTCAAAAAAAAAAAACACAGTTAATTACTAAACACAGCAAACAAAGGGAGAGTTGTACCGAAGAAAATTAGATTTGAGATTTGTGAATAAATGGAATGGTTAAGTACAAAGTCCCTTTCATTCTTTAATTCAGCACATGCTAAATAACATCTCAGCAAGGATCTGAGGGAACCCCTGAACACTGAGCTGCCAGAATAATACAAGAATCAAATGTCCTCTCTTTAATGGATCCTTTCGTAAATGTCTATTTGTGTATAAAGTGAGTTTTCTCCACATTGGGGGGTTGAGAGAATGTCAGTGTGTGTCAGAAGGAACTGAGCTGGGTCAGGGAGGTGTCTTGCCTCTACATAAGAGATTTAATAATTATCACCTAAAGGGACCTTAATACTGAAGCTAAATGTGTATTTGCTAGTAAAGTGTATGCTTATGTAAAGAAATTTTTAGAAAAATAATTCTTAATTAAAAATGGAAAGCAACCCATTCTAATATTAAATTATGAAAAATGCCAGTTTCTTTGCCTCCACATTCAAGTAGCTTTCAATGACAAAAAGGAAAATCAGGGAAGGAGTGAAATAAATAGAGGAGAATCACTAATTTCACAGTAATTTCAGATGTAGTTTTCTAAAGAAAGAAAGTTTTCAAAAATCTTTGGTATGATGTCTCTGTTGATTAGTTTATTCATCATTTTCACCATGGATATAAGAATAATTTTTGCCAAGTTTTGAGGAGTTCTGATGATTATCTACAGTTAAGTTCATCCAACTTTGATGAACACGAATTGAAAATAAATCTATTTTACTAAGATACTTTCCTAAGCCGAAGCATGGTGGCGCACACCTTTAATCCCAGCACTCGGGAGGCAGAGGCAGGCGGATTTCTGTGAGTTCGAGACCAGCCTGGTCTACAAGAGCTAGTTCCAGGACAGGCTCCAAAACCACAGAGAAACCTGTCTCAGAAAAACCAAAAAAAAAAAAAAAAAAAAAAAAAAAAAAAAAGATACTTTTCCTAAAATACAATCACAGATGTATGTTAAGGCATGGTTTCAAGGCATGTGATTATAATTCTTCTATAAACATTCCATAAAAAATACATAGCCAGAAGGTCGTAGGCAGTCAAATCTTACACACTCTTTCCACAGAAACAGAAAGGTTTCAATAGCCAAATATAAATAAATATGATTCTAAAATAGACTTGATAGCTGGTTTCAAAGAAGAGGACAGGTTTCAGTCAGTAGGCTCCAGAGTTTAAGTGAAAAGTGACTGCTTCAGCTGAAGCTGTTTCTCACAAACTGTACTTTATTTTGGAAGGAACTATGCTGCCCACTCTTTAAATGGATTTGATTTTGAAACATCTTTTTTAAAAATAATCTTCTTTGTAGTTCACCTGGTAGGTTAAGCAGTGTTCCATAGATACCCCACTTATAATTCCACAATCCATCAAACCTACTGAATATTTAGTTCAAAATTTTAAAGGAAATTACTGAAAATGAAAGTTATAATATAAGGGTATTTATCATGCGCTTCAAGTTACATTGCACAGTATATATTTTATAAGTTTACATCATGATCAGATGTTTACCTTAATATTGAGTTCAAGTGTATCATAATAAGTCAACATAGTTTCTTTAGCAACACCATGATAAACGTATTGACTTTAACTTTGTTGTCTCATTTCAGTTACCCATATAAGTTCCCAAATATTTCTGTTAGTTGCTTTAAAAACCAAAATTCCAACTGAATCACTAATCCATCCCCATATGTCGTTTGTTGTATGAAACTAAATCCTGGTACAGGATTGTGGTAGATTGAGTACTGAGAAATGTCCAAAGTCACGCTCCAAAGTCTATGTCATACAGACCTCAACTATAGAGAGAAACATCTTACTCTCAGTGAAACGCTTCCAGGTCCAATCAGCCTATCTTTATCCAGTAAAACACCACAGATGAATGAGAGAGATAGTGCTCTGCCTGAGAAATGCACTGGGCGCGTCCCGTTTTCCATGGTCCCTTAGGGCTTGCCATAGACTTGAACATTTGATGTAAAACAAAATGGGACATTTGAGGGGTAATTATCTGAACAATTTAGAAAAGAAAGCCGTTATAGGAAAAAGTGAGTTGGGGAGCCTTAATTATCCATATTGAATTTCTATATTGATCACATACCCAAGATGATTGCTTGATTTGCTACCTCATTTTGCTTGGGTGGACATGGGCTAAGATAATTGAAAGCAATTAAATATAAGTGTCTCGGGACGACAAGTGACTTTTATTGTTTCAGTCAGGGTAAATAATAACAAGTATCTCATAAATAAGTATTTAGCCAAATATAGGAAATGCTCTCAGAAACCTTTCAGAAATGTTATTCCTGTACCAGCAGAAATTATTTCCCAGTTTTTTTTTTTTAAATTAGACTCAATGAGAAAATCAAGAGTGGTGTTGAGAAATTATCATGTTTACTGTAACACATCTTTATCTTTCTAAAGATTCATGGAGCTAAGAGAGCTTGGTAGTACCCCTGCATTGGATTGCCTTTATGAAAAGCATGCTGTTATTTGAGGAGGAGTAGGAAAACTTCGCACTTCATGTAGACATAAAGTGATGACTGAAATTTTAGTTATCCTTTGAATGAAACAGGGTCATTCTTGGTCTCTTTTATAAAAGTCCACCTTAGTGGGAGGCAGCTGCCACATCAACTCTGTAACTTTTCCTTAAGGAGAGTGAGATATCATTTTTCTGTACAATGACAGGTTAGAACACTACCTGAAGACTACTGGGTGCCTGGGGGAGACAACTAAGTGCTGAAGAAAGTATAAGGGATGGACTGTAAATAAATTCCCACTCAAGACACATTTTTGCTCTGAGGTATCTGAGATGACAAGAAGGAGAATAAAAACAACAAGAGCGTGAAGGAAAGGATAAGGTCCCAATGACCATCAAAAAGATGAAAGAGTAATTTTACCAACTTAGTATTTTTCATAACATTTTCCTTCTTAATGAAAATATTATTTGATGACCTGCAGTAACTCAATGTATCCTGAACATTATATTTCTACCCAAAAAATAAGACTATTATTGTAGGGGAAATAAGTAATCCTGATAATTAGATATAGTCATGAAGTGTTAAGGAAAGATTTTTGCATTAATAAATCATAAATATGTTCAATATTTTAACCTATCATTATTTTATTAATTTCTTCATTTTATTTAGTTAAAATCCAAAAATAAAATGTGTTTCTTGTTATAATTTTGGATATAAATATATTTGAATAGACACGTGCCTGCTCTCTGTCATAAAGCAATTTTAAGAGAAGATACAGTAATCCACAGACAAGCACAGGGTTGACGTCCTGGGAGTTCAGCTGAAGAGAGGAAGGAGGGATAATAGAAGCAAGTGGGGGTCAAATTATAATGGTGAAAACCCACAGACACAGTTGACCTGCATCTAGTCAGGGACCGAGATTACAGCTATGGGAACCTGCATGGGGACAAACCAGGTCCTCTGAATGTGGGTAACAGTTATATGGCTTGATCTGTGTTGGGTGGGGCTGGCACCACCCAGGACTTATCCCAGGCGCATGAACTGGCTTTCTGGAGCCCATTTCCTATGGAGGGACACCTTGCTAAGCCTTGATACAGAGTCAGCCTGCCTCAGCTTTGGTGTGCCAGACATTGCTGACTCTCTGATGGAGGCCTCCCCGCTGTAAGTACTGAATTGGGCAATGGGATTGGGGTTAGGTAGTGGGGTGAGAAAGACGGGAATGGAGAGGGAATTGGTACTTATATGAAAATGAAAAATAAATGAAAGAAAAATTAAGATGTTTCTGCTCAACTGCCTTTAAAATCATGTCTTCTCAGACTCTCCACTCTGAGCTTAGTGATCTACGCTAATGAAGAGGCAGAAAGATTGTAAAAGTTTATAGAAGATGGATGACTTCCAAGAACAAGTATCTTCAAGACACAATAGGACTGATGTTTATAGGAACTCAGAGATTGAAACAGTATTCACAAGGCCTGCACAGGTCTTAAACTAGACAGGATTTCAACACAGAGAAGAATAATCGGACAGGGAGTTCCACCACTAACCAAGAAGCTATTTGTAATTGATATATGTTACCAATAAATAAATAAACAAATAATTTCAAGGTTCCCCATGGAGTGTATTGTTATATCGGCATACTCCATAGCAGACACTGTGCCCTAATTGCCCAAATAGAATGAACCCAATGATTTTTATATGAATTTTTTTTAATTTTTTTATTTAACTAGTTTGTCTTGATCTCATTTTTCTGTTTCAGTTTTTTTTCTTGCTTTTGTTTCTCATTATGTTTATTCTATGGAGATATAATGAAGATGTTATGAATATAGAAGTAGGGATATTCTGTTGTGGAGGAATCATGATTATTAAAACATTAAATTAAAAAGGAAATAAAATTTCTAAGATGAATCAGCTAAACCCATTCATTGCCAGGAAGCAAAGGGGAGAAAGGGGGACATGCAACCCATGGTTCCCTTGAAAGATAGCCAACCCAATGATCAAATGATCTTCCATTCTTGTCTTTAGAGTCTCTACTACCACCCACACTCTCTTTTGGGGCTCTAAATCTTTGCTCCATGAGGTTTTAAGAGATATTTAAGAATCTAACATAGCTAGCAGCTTTGTCACATATATATGATATTAATATTGGATTAAATGGGATACTTATAGTTATGTTATTAGAGAATTTAATATAAATAATTGCTAGATCAAATTGAACTCACTATTATATAAACTTGACATTTTACTTAGAAGTTAACTGGCTATATTTATACGAAAAATAATATTAGCTCTCCAAAAAGTATAGAAATAAAATATGCACACAATCCCAAAATTTCATTGTAAGTTTCATAAAATTCTATGAACTATGAGGCTTAAACAAGGGAACATATATAATTAAGGCAGCAGCAGAATCAATGGCTGTTGAGGTTCTATCTTTATTCTAGGTCCTTTGTTGAAGAGTTCTTCCAGGATTCCAGCAAAGGCACTGATTGTTTTAATAAGTATTTCTCCTACTGACATCACTTAATGTCTAAAAAGACATCATACACCGTCAGCTACAGTACAAGAGAGGATTTGTTAGACAGTATCCATTATGTCCAGGGAAGTAGGCAGTATTTTAAGAAAGAGTCCAGGTTTGACTACAATCTATTCCTGTAGTGACACCAGTGAGTTCAAGGCTACATCTCTACTAAAGTTTATGCTATTGAAAAAAAAAGAAGAAGCAGAAGAAACAGCACCAATGCTATTTCAGGAGAACTGATTGTACTATTTGTATTTAAGTTTTTAAAAATCCACATGAAAGGTACCTGAAATAACAGATTCTTTTCTGTTCAGAGCTAATCTCACAGGCAGAAGGGGCTTAAGGCAAGCACAAATACATTATTTTCTTTAAGTTATTCATTATTTAAAAATTGATTCATTAAATGTGTACCTCTGATTTAATGTGTTGATGTCCCTCATCAATCAAATAAGAGATTGGTACAAATATACATAAATGCTACAGGTATTACATTGCTCTAATGATAATTATTACCCTTAGGTATAATTATATCTCGCCCTGAATCAAACCTGAATTAGGACAGAGCCACCAAGGAGCCCAATAGGCTTTGCTGCTCATCCAACTGTTACTCTTCTAAAAGATGAAGCATACCGCAAATCCTCAGAGGCAATACAATTTTCTGTTTTAATGAATTCACTTGCACCCCACTGAGAATTAATTGCTTTGGAAGCAACTCAATGGTCTGGCATGCTGAGATGCTCACTGAATTCTTTTAATTTATTTATTTTATAATAAAGAGTCTAAGGAATTAACTTAAATTTCTGACTAGGGTAAAACTTTTATTTCAATTGTTTTTCTACCTTCTGTTCTCTTCCACTCTCTCAACACAAATATTTACACACACACACACACACACACACACACACAATGCTGCCAGCTTAATTTAAACACTTTCTGTGCATGAGCAAAATTGGTTCATAAGCAAACAGGTCAACTTTGTCCTGGTTCTCTTATAAGTAACGGCAAAAAAAAAAAAGGTTTTCAGTTTTATTGGCTTATTTTTGTTGCTTAGCTGTTGAATAAGGGTAAAGACAAGACTAAAGGCTTTGTGTGATGTCATATGGAAACTTAACACTCATAGAAGATTCCTAAAATATATACATATATGAAAGGTATTTAAATGGAGTCACCATATAATGAAGTAGATACTCATTCAATTAGACAGCTCATGGTACTAATACCTCTAATGACAGGAATGTGTTACATTTTGTTGAATCTTTGGCTCTAATATCTTTCATAAATTCCTTCAAATGCCACAACTTATTATCAAGGCTATTGGTTATTCTTTATCACCTGATATTAACGCCTTAATTCCTTATTAAGGAAATAACTTGCTTATACATTTCCACCAACATGAGCAAACAAGGAAAACATTGGCAGGAATCAAGGTTCATGGCAGCAAAAATACAAGTCCAGCGGGCCAGGGCGGGGCAAGCAGGCAGTATCATATTTCCCCTAGCAATGATATAGCTTAATTTCATAAAAGAATTTACCATTTTGTCAGTTACTGTAGTATCCAACTGCCTTCAAAGTGTTTAATTCCATACAGATAATTTAGAAACACTGTAATTCACATTTTCAACTGAAGAAGATTCTTTCTACATTAGACAATTAGAATAGCTTTGTTCACATCTCCAATAAGAATACTTATAACACCTAGTGCTCTGTGAGTATCAAGAAAATGA